>CM059838.1:17723121-17728121 GCA_030444775.1 Atalantia buxifolia
TGTTCGTGATCGCTAAAGAATCGCTTTTACCTTTCTGGTGATCGATTCTTATTCACTAAACCCTGATTTTGTTAGTAATTTTTCTTAGGGGTCTCCTTGCGCATCTCGGCCCTAATGGCTTTAGGCCATGGCCGGTGGCCATCCGGATACTTCATTGGAGTTTCCGCCGCTTCCTTCATTTGCACAAATGGCGGCAAAATCACCCATTGCTCAACCCTGCAAATCTTTTGTGGATGTCACTGCTGGGTCCCAAAGAGCGACCTAAACCAGAATTGCCTTTAGGCAATCCTCCACCCACAGAGAAAGGCGAACTGCCATATTTTTCACCGAGGAAGAAATCAACATTATGGCGCGCCATTCAAGCTTGCTTTGGTTGGTAAGTTTTCGTTGGCCCCCTATTGATGTTATCAGTAAATTTTTTATGGCTCACGGGCTTGAAAGGAAATGTTGAAATCTCATTCTTTGGATCCTCGCCATATCCTTATCCAACTTCACTTGGAAGAGGACTACACGAGAATTTGGCTCGCCAATCTGGTTTATTGATGGCGAGCTATGCGGGTTTTCAAATGGTCCACAACTTTTCACGGCTCGAAGAGTCGCCGATTGTTCGGTATGGGTATCATTCTGCCTTTTTTTAGGTTCACTACATGAAATGCAAAGAGGCTTTGTATTCAATTCTTCTTTACCATCGGCAAGCCTCTACGGATCGATCATGCTACCGCCTCGGTCAAGGGCCTCTGTTGCTAGAGTCCTCATTGAGTATGACATTTCTAGGCCCCTTATTGAAGCGGTTATGGATTGGGGAAAAGACACCGGATTTTGGCGTATATCATTTTCGAAAAAGTGCCTCGGTATTGTGCTACCGCAAGCACGTAGGCCACTCGGATGACACTTGCTACATCAATAAACCCGAAGTTGCGGAAAGCGGAGGCCGTGTCGGTCGGTTCAGAAGCTGTTGTTGCTCAGGGTGATGGTAACAAGGCCAAGGAACCTATGAAGACTCAGTATGTTCCTAAAGGCGATAACTTGAAACCAGAGCGCGGCAGAACCAATGGCTACAACTCACGAGTGTTCAAGATAATTCACTATTTGCTCTCCAGGTTGTTCATGATGTTCTACCACCGGTCGAGAAACTAATGAAGCACCAAATGAAGTTACTACTACTATTGAAGCGACACAAGTTATCATTTCCGATCCTCCCGCTGTTGCTGATAATCCTCCCCGAGCTCGGTCTCTCTTCCATGGATGTGCGTGCCTCTCCTAAGCCCACGTGCAATGACCTCGTTCATTATTCGGGTGCCGATTCTGCGCCACTACTCCTTCACCTCCGTAGCTCTTGGGCCGTTGAGCAATGATCTTGTCCTAAATGTGGGAATGACGGGTAGGTGAGTTCGTTTTTCGTGAGGTTCGCTTGGGATCCTTATCGCCATCAGGACGAATGTTCGCTTGATTCATCTTGGCAGATGCCGAGTTCTTGTGATTCTTTTCGGATATTCTTTCGACGAAGTATTGGCAATCCAATGTACTCCTCGTGATGCGGCACCAGGTATGCACTCTCAATACCCAATGCAATGATGTCCCCGAGGTATCTCCGCGTAACCAATAATTCAAAAGCTAAAATTGGAACAGTCACCGGATTGAGGATTACTGTAACTCGGTGATGATTTTTGTGGCCATGACCGTTTTGGCAACTTTCAGTTCGAGCTCATGGATAATGCGATTATAGACAATTTCAGGCGCCAAAGAATTATTACCTCTACGGATGGTTTTACCGAGGTTACTCCTCGGAAGGGCTTCAAGATTAACCGTAGACGTCGGCGATTTTGATATTCTTTCTTTTCAGTAATTTGTAATTTTCATTTGTATTTGTATTTTTCATGCTTTGTTGTTGTTTTGCTCTGGAGGTTTGGTTCATGTCCCCCTCCAGTATTTGTATTATCTTTTTTTTTTATATATATACTGGTAGGGGTCTCGCCTAACCCCCCACCTTCTGGTGGTCTTTGAATAAAAAAAAAAAAACCCTAAACCCTAAACCCTAAACCCTAAACCCTAAAACCCTAAAACCCTAAACCCTAAACCCTAAAACCCTAAACCCTAAAACCCTAAACCCTAAACCCTAAACCCTAAACCCCTAAACCCTAAAACCCAAAACCCAAAACCCTAAACCCTAAAACCCTAAACCCTAAACCCTAAACCCTAAAACCCTAAACCCTAAACCCTAAACCCTAAAACCCTAAACCCTAAAACCCTAAACCCTAAACCCTAAACCCTAAACCCTAAACCCTAAAACCCTAAACCAAAAAACCAAACCATTTTTCCCGGATTTGCTACAGTAGCGTTTTGCTACAGTAACATTTTTTTCTCTCAACTGCTACAGTGATGCCGCAACTTTGAATCAAATTTCCGGCCTTTGTTCCGGCGAGTTAATGTTCACCTCCCACTCCAACACATAGGCCTTTCAATTCCCTTCGATTTGATATGTTGTTTGGAAATTTCGGAGTACATTTGGGCCTCGAAACCTTGAATTGAAGTCGGATCACTATTCATGCTACAATATCCGATTACGATCTTCACTCTTTTGGCCATTTTTCCGGTAAATAAGCATACACCTTCTACTTAAACACACTCACCTCTCATTGATCTATATTTCTGTGTGTTTGTTGGTGATTTTCGTGTTGATTTGGGTGCCCAATCAAGCTTTGAAGTTTCGGCTCACTATTCATCAAATAGTGCCGATCTCTAAACCTTAGATCCGGCCAAATTTCCGGCGAGTGAACTATCACCACCCCCACCAAATTGTTCCCCTCTCACCGATCTATGTTTCCTTACCTTCCGTGAGAATTTTCGTGGTGATTTAAAGCCTCTACGCTGCTTTGAATTTCTTTGTTTACTATTCATTCTTTCTGATCTTTGTTCTTCCTAAACTTCTAAATCTTTGTTCTTTGTTGCTACAGTAATTTTGATCGCTACAACTGTTTCCGCTGATATCATTGATCGCTAAAGAATGTTTGCTAAATGTGTTCGTGATCGCTAAACTGAATCGCTTCATTTACCCTGATGATCGAGTTACTATTCACAGAACTGATTTTGTTAGTAATTTTTCTTAGGGGTCTCATTTGCGCATCTCGGCCTAATGGCTTCTCCGGCCATGGCGGTGGCCTAATCCGGATCGCCGTTGGAGTTTCCGCCGCTTCCTTCATTTGCACAAATGGCGGCAAAATCACCCATTGCTCAACCCCGCAAATCTTTGTGGATGTCACTGCTTGGGTAAAAAAAGCGACCCGGCAATTGCCTTTAGGCAATCCTCCACCCAGAGGCGAGCTAAGCCTGCCATATTTTTTTCGAGGAAGAAATCAACATTATGGCGCGCCATTCAAGCTTGCTTTGGTTGGTAAGTTTTCGTTGGTAGCCCCTCCTATTGATGTTATCAGTAAATTTTTTATGGCTGCGGGCTTGAAAGGAAATGTTGAAATCTCATTCTTGGATCCTCGCCATATCCTTATCCAACTTCACTTGGAAGAGGACTACACGAGAATTTGGCTCCGCCAATCCTGGTTTATTGATGGCAGAGCTATGCGGGTTTTCAAATGGTCCACAACTTTTCACAGCTCTGAAGAGTCGCCGATTGTTCTGGTATGGGTATCATTGCCGTTTTTACCGGTTCACTACATGAAATGCAAAGAGGCTTTGTATTCAATTCTGCTTTACCATCGGCAAGCCTCTACGGATCGATCATGCTACCGCCTCGGTCAAGAGGGCCTCTTTTGTTGCTAGAGTCCTCATTGAGTATGACATTTCTAGGCCCTTATTGAAGCGGTTATGGATTGGGGAAAAAGACACTGGATTTTGGCAGTATATCATTTTCGAAAAAGTGCCTCGGTATTGTGCTACCCTAAAGCACGTAGGCCACTCGGATGACACTTGCTACATCAATAAACCCGAGTTGCGGAAACCGTGTCGGTCCGGTTCGAAACTGTTGTTGCTCAGGGTGATGGTAACAAGGCCAAGGAACCTATGAAGACTCAGTATGTTCAGAAAGCTGATAACAGAAACCAGAGCGCAGCAACCAATGAAGCTACAACTCACAGTGTTCAAGATAATTCACCAGCTGCCTCTCCAGTTGTTCATGATGTTCTACCACCGGTCGAGAAACTAATGAAGCACCAAATGAAGTTACTACTACTGAAGCGACACAAGTTATCATTTCCGATCCTCCCGCTGTTGCTGATAATCCTCCCCCGAGCTCAGTCTCTCTTCCATCAGATGTGCGTGCCTCTCCTAAGCCCACGTGCAATGACCTCGTTCCTTACTGGTGCTGATTCTGCGGCCACTACTCCTTCACCTCCTGTAGCTCTTGGGCCGTTGAGCAATGATCTTGTCCTCGTGTGGGAATGACGGTAAAGGTGAGTTCGTTTTTTCGTGAGGTTCCCTGCAGGATCCTTATCGCCATCAGGACGAATGTTCATGATTCATCTTGGCAGACCTTGCCGAGTTCTTGTGATTCTTTTCCAGATATTCTTTCGACAGAAGTATTGGCAATCCAATGTACTCCTCATGATGCGGCACCGGTATGCACTCTCAATACCCAATGCAATGATGTCCCTGAGGTATCTCCTGTAACCAATAATTCAAAAGCTAAAATTGGAACGAGTCATCGGATTGAGGATTACAGTAACTCCAGTGATGATTTTTGTGGCCATGACCGTTTTGGCAACTCAGATTCTGAGCTCATGAACCAAACCTCCAGAGCAAAACAACAACAAAGCATGAAAAATACAAATACAAATGAAAATTACAAATTACTGAAAAGAAAGAATATCAAAATCGCCGACGTCTACGGTTAATCTTGAAGCCCTTCCGAGGAGTAACCTCGGTAAAACCATCCGTAGAGGTAATAATTCTTTGACCCTCCAGTATTTGTATTATCTTTTTTTTTTTTATATATACTGGTAGGGGTCTCGCCTAACCCCCCACCTTCTGGTGGTCTTTGAATAAAAAAA